>VDFB02324013.1:167200-190161 GCA_007258455.2 Sequoia sempervirens | reverse complement strand
TCATCATTAGAATCAATACCATGATTAGTTAAGAAATTGGGCAGATAATTTTCTTGTCTATATAAATGAACTGAAATAATGTCAAGTGAGCCTAGTATTTCCCAAGCTTGTTTCAAATTGTTACTTTTCCAACTTGGAGAAGACCTCTTTGAAATGATATTGATAATAATAATTGAATCTCCCTTGGTAGAAAATACATTATTTTTGCATAATGAGGCCAATTGAAGACTAAGAATGAAATCTCAAGCCAGTGCCTTGTTATTGGTGTCTTTTATAATGTCTTAGAAGTTTCTTTGATTAATTACCTATAATTGTTTCAAATGATAGCAAACTCCCAAGATACTAGGATTCCCTCTAGAAGCACCATAAAAATTATTTTTGAGATGACCCTACAAGGGAGGAATCCATTTACAAGGGTTCTTAGCACTTTGATAGCATTATCCCTAAACACCCCATTAAGGAGGGGATTTAATAAGATTCCAAGGATTTTCTAGAAACTCATCCCATTTTGATAATTTCTCATCTTGTTCAATATAAATCGAGATTTATTACTACACTACTTTAGATATGGCCACTTCCAATTTAAGAATTTCATCAATTGAAAGTGCTTTATTGTTGAAAATGTTCATATTTATTTCCTTACAAATATGTCGCACTAGCAATACATGTACTTAATAAAACATTAGCACTTAGAACAAGTTAGGCCCAAAAAAATATATCTAGAAGAGCTTCATACCAATTTAACCTTGCACATAACTAAGACCAATATCTTACTAAAAAGGAACAGTGGTGAAAAGATCAACTACATTCTCTTTGGCATTATAGTAGAAAGGACAACAAGGTGGACCCTAAAAAATCATACTTCTACAATTGGTTATGCATCAAAAACTTCACTTGCAAAGCCAACCAATCAAAAGTACTCACCTTTGGGAGATAGATTATATTCAAAAACATTGAGGAACACCAAGAAGTTTCCTCCAAGTAGTTTGAGAGTAAAATATATCTCAATTTGGTGAAGTAGGAGCCTAAATTAGAAACAATCCAATGAATCAAATAACTTTCAAGACTGTAGAATATTCTTTTGAATTTAATATTATTTATCTGGATTCGTACTTCAAATACTCTACAAATGGAAAGCGTGACAAAACTTTTTGAGTTATTACAGTGAAGCACATCTAGACTTTGTAGTCCAAATAATTACTTACTCAATTGTTAAAACCCATCTAGCATATTGAAGAAAAGGAAGGTCAACCATGAGAGGATAACCATTCCAACAATTGGACCAAAAATCTACCATCTTTTTGTTCCTCATTTCCCATGAAAGATGATTTGTAATAATCAATCTACAAGAGATCAAGAAATTCAATATGTGAGAACCCCTAGGAGTATTTTTTAGTGTTAAATAAAACTAAGGTCAATGGATTCCAAATATTTTTCTCAAGAAGTTGACTTCACTTTGCTTCGAGGTGAGAAACCATACCCCAAACCAATTTTACTGCCAAAGCAAGATCTGAAATTCCAAACAACAAATCCCAACTCCCCCTTCCCCTTTATGAGACAACATCTTCTCCCAAGAAATTAAAGGGATTTTCCTTTGGTCTCTAGTACCTTGCTACAAGAATTTCCTCATTATTTTCTCCATTTTTTAATAATATTAACTAGATATTTGAGCACTAACATGAGACAAGTAGGCATTTACAAGATAGTTTTGATTGATTATATCATCTCTACTAACAAAAGCCATAGTACTTTCGAAGAGCTAAGTATTTTTTAAAGGATTCAACAATGTTATTCTACACGAGAGATTTGCCAACCCCAACAAAAGAAGGAACCCTTAAATACTAGCTTTGAAGAGAACCTGAGTGAAAACCAAGAAGCTACATGATCCTTCTTTGAAAAATGGGACATTAATGAAAAAAATCTCATTTTTTGTTGGTTGATATATTGCCTGGATGCCACGAGTTATTCGTCCAAAATTTCTTTGACCACCCTAGCCCCATTAATTGAGGCATACACAAAAAGGAAAGTCTCATTTACAAATTGTTATTGAGAATGCTTTCATGTCCTCAACAACCTTGATCCCTCTAATTCTTTCCCTCAACCAAGCATGTTGAAATGATCTCCTCAAAGGTTTTTCCATAATGATGAACAAAAAGGTGACAAGGGATCCCCTTGCTAAATACCTTGAGAAGGTTGAAAGAATCTTGCAGGTCTTTGATTGAGCAAAATAGAGTATCTAAAACCAAAAATATAATTAAAAATTCATTATCTCCATTCAAGGGAAAATCCAAAGTTGGAAAGGATTTCATCAAAAATCACCAATCAACTTAGTAATCAGCTTTGCTAATATCTAGTATGATTCACATGCTTCTAATTTTATTCTGTGCAATTGTTGTTTGATCCAAAACAAAGCTCCCTTGTTCTATAAAAATCATAAAAGGAAAATTATGATTCAAGTACAAGGCGATCACCTTGGAAATGATTTTGTAGGCCATGTTATAGAGGGAAATTAGTCTATTATCAACAAAGTCTCTAGGACACTTTGATTTTGGGATGAGGGATGAAAAGGTTTTATTGAAGTCTCTTAATACCTTCTTGTATTTCAAAGCTTCTAACACTCCACAAACATATTTTAAAATAATGTACCAAAAATGCTAAAAAAAGTCCACAAGGAACCCATCATGCACTTAATATTTTTCTTTCTTCATTTGAAATAGAGAAAATTTCACTTCTTCCTCCAAAATGGGAATCATAAAAAAACTCATTTTTCTCATGAGTGATAAATGAAGGAATTTTGTGCATGTAAGTGTCTCAAGTGCAAAGAATATTTTTCAAAATAATAGCTTATGATTGAATGCCAAAATAGTTCTCTAACAACCAACTATCCTCCTATTGGTATGTGGTGACTAATCATGCAAGTACTAACACGTCAAGATTTTCCTATTAACACATCAAATGAAAAAAGACCTTGTAAAACCCTAATTCTAGAAGGTTCCAAAAGCCTTGTTATATCCGGTTGGGATGTATGTTGCAGTATGGTGTTCACAAGATTGTAATCTATTTTGCACTGGATAATAAAATCATTGGATGGTTGAGATTTTGTGAATGTAGCCCATATTGGGTGAACCATGCTAAATTTGGTGTTGATATCTTTTGTGTTATTCTTCATTGTTATTTCTAGGTTATTTAATCTGCATATAATTGTTAATATTTATTGCTCCAATCTGCTTGAACCCTAACACCTCCAACTACATAGAAGAAATCCTTCTGATGCTTATGCAAGCCTTAGTAGAATTACGAAGGAAAAAAAGTATTTTTGTCACGATCAAGCCACACCTCTTAGGACTTTTGTTTCTAGAACAATTCCTCCCTTCAATCATATAGTTCAACAAAACAAAGTTTCTCCTCGAGATGTAAATTTGGTTCATCCCAAATAAATGGACTAATTCACCTTGCACCTTAAGTTATGTTATGACCTTGGCCTTCTCTAAAAAATGTTCTTAAAATGCAATTAGTTGTCTTTGTGTTTTAGTTTCTAAGCCAAAGAGAACATTTTTATCCTTGAGATTTTGGGGCAATCGACCCTCCAAATCCTAATCCCTTAACCATATAATGTCAAACTTGAAAGGACATTAAGAGGGTAGAGAACCAATCTCAAAACACAAAGATTGAAAAATGAGTTGATCATGTTATAGGATAAATCTTGTTTTCTAAAGAGGGATCCAACTCTAGCTAATGCAAGGAATGAAGAAAACATTCCATTCTTTCTACAATATAACTAAAAATCAACTCTAATAATTGACCAAGTGAAATTATGAATTTTGGAATTAAATCAATTTAATTCAAATTCTCAACAAATGTTGAAAAGCCTACTTGAGATTTAGTTGGCCTAGGAGCTCCACAATCTTTATTAGAGGTTTGGCTAATTACATTGAAATCCCCACTTCCATGGATGAGTTCATTATTCAAACCTTCTATGAATGAAAATATTTCATTCCAAACTCTACACTTTAGCTAAGGGTTGATCAAATCATAGAAGTTGAAAAGAAAGAGAGATTCTCCACAAGAGCCTTATCCCATTGCCAGTTAGAACCAACCAACATTAGAGAGGGATTAGCTATAAGTAGGGAGAAAACAACTCCCCACCCACTTGACTTTTAATTTTCTTCAACAAATTTGCTACTAGTTTTTCATTGCACATCAATCGTATTTGCCTCCTCTTAGTTGAGTTTTGTCTCCTATAGAAGTAACAAATTTATCTTTTTCTGTTTGAGCTTACACTTGACGAAGTGTACCTTAGGGTATTTCAGCCCCTAACGTTTAAGGAAAGAATGATCATGTTTCCTTTGATGGTAGTTCCACCTCTCTATATGACAATTCATAATAAAGATTCAAATATTTTTGCCTCTTGGAAAGGCCTAGGATTGAGCTTTTTGTACCTCCAACTTCTTCCCCTTTTTTCCTTGGTCCATAATGTGGTTTAAATTTTGAGCATTCCAATTGTACCTGGTTTTTAAACTATAGGAATCAAGTAGCCCCCCTATAAATTGCAATGTGCATGGTAAAAAATTTTCACATGATCATCCAGTACCATGGGATTCCAATTATACCCTTAAATGAACCTCCAAATCCTCATTATTCGTAATGTCTCCAATTTACCTATGTAATTAATTTCCTAATAAGTCTCCAAAAGCTCAATTTCCAAAGGACCTTCATGTACTTGAACAAGAATAGAACCTTGTGACTTGTGGGCTACTAAAATGAAACTAATTCCCAAATATAAAATGTAGCAATTAAAATGATTTCATAATTCAACTCCCAAAAAATTTTATGCACCGAAAATAATATAATATTTTAAAAGTTGCAACTAAATTGAATATAACAAATTAATTAACCATTGTGTTCAAATACATTCAATTATGCAATAAATAAATTATTAAATCAATAAACTTAAAGGATTTAAACACTTTATTGCTCAAATAATTTATCAAGCATTAATACTTATCTTTTGAAATGTGTAGAAAAGTCCCAACGATTGTTGGAATGGACCCTGGTTCAACCTCTTCAGTCTGTGAGCAATCTAGGAGGAAAAAGCATACTTTTATGCTCTTCACTATGTGTTGGTTCCTCTGGAACAATGCTCAACACTCGTGGCAAACCATGCCCTGGCTAGGATAGTGTCGAGTGCACCCTATTGTACCCTAGGTTAGACACACATTGTAGGCACGCCCCTTCTCTGTCTTGCTCATAGCCTGCTAACCTAGAATCTTATTCCCACAATGTGTTGTACTTGATTTTCTCTTTTTTCTTTCTCGAATATTTTCCATGTCTTTTCCAAGTCTCACATAAATATTTTATATAAGCTTTAAGGGGTGGTTTTCCAAACCATCGCATGCCCTTTCACGAGAGTTTCATTTTAATAATTATTATCCATTTCATAAAAGAGTTCTCTTAAGTATTCTTCATTACTATTTATTTAAATTAAAGAAGCACATTATCCTTTATTTTTCCATCCCCTTTTAATTCTAGAGGATTATTTCATAACTTTATCTTCTCTTGGGGGGAAATTCACATAACAATTCTCCCCTGTAAAGTAACTGTTGTCCTCAGTAGCGCAAGATGCATTTGCATAACAACTCAAAGAAACACATGATCAACAATTAAAGAAATTGATATTGCATGATCAATAATTGAAGAAATTGATATTGAATATATTATTCTTCATAATGTTTCTATTTGTTTTTGTTTTTATCTACATCCTTTTCTTCTTTTAATTCATAGTCTCTCTTTTTCCAATTTTATTTTAAATTAACAAATAATATCGAGAGAATTATTTTTCCAATCAAAATCTATGACTAGAACTATAGATACATACATATCAAGAATTTACAATAAAAAGCTAATGATATTTTATATGTTCAATCACATATTTTCAACTTTATCATTTTTTTTCTCATGTAACATTGCATATTCTTTAATATAGATGTGTTTAATCACTTACATGAATCTTCAACATTAAATTTACAAAATCATTATCATGTATTGACATAACATTTACCTAGTGAATGGCATACATATCCCATACTATGTAGTCACCCATCATTAAAACTATATATAATCTATACAGTCAAAATATATTCTAAGATGATAATCATGTATTCTAGACTACATGAGTATCCTCTTTTCATATATCAAAATCAATGTAAAAATAGAATCATACTCCTATAAGGCAATTGTACAAGGTTATTGGGTTGATCAAGTCCAATAACAAAGTACCATAGATAAAGATGGTACTAACAAAATTCATTAAGCACCTTAAGCAAAAGAAAACATTAATAGGTTATGACTACCCACATAGTACTTCATAAAATTCTAGGTCCAATCTTCCTTAACCTTAAATGCCATTTCATAGGGTAACTTAAACAAAACTTTGGGAAATTTTAGAATCCAATATTATAAATTATCGTATTTCTATCAATATTAAAGAGTACTTGTAACACCTAATCTTGTCATAACATCTTTCAACTTATATCACTTTGTCAAAGACTCATAGGTAATTAGATTTTAAAATGAGAAACAATAAATACCAACCGTGTGACATTTGTAAGGCTATAATTTGTATATCCATGTATCTAGGATGTATAATTCAAGTATGGTTGTTGTCCCAATTTAGTTTGATCCAAAGTCCAAAAAAATCTATTGATATGAATCTTCAATAATCTTATTGTTTTCTTATAAGTTTGGCAACATACAAAATTTTAATGAAATTATTTATAAAAGAAATATGTGAAAGATTTAAACATCACATAACCTACTTGCATATCATAGAAAAGGTTGGGATAGATAGTTTCAATTCCTTCCAAATAGTAGATTTTTAGATCAATATCTCAAAAAAAGAGAATTTTACCTTCTTAACGTATTCTCCAAGTATCGATCCTTGACAAGAGGAGGGCTTTGAAACTTATAGGAAGTTGTAAGAAGCAAGTTTCTACTTCTTGAATGTCAAAATTCACATTTTTAGATTTTGAAGTAGCTCTCTTCCACCAAATGTTTTGAGAGGTTTGTTCCTAGCCTTACACTCAAGAAGAGAAATCCCCAAATTTTTAAACATTGAGGAAACCAAATACCTTTTTTATTCATTTTTTTGTTGCCAAGAGCCTTCCTCTAAGACCACAAAAATGACTTTCAAGAAATGTTGGCAAAGATCGCCCAAGTGTAGATTTGAGTGTAAGCCTCGAAATACCCTTCCATGGTATTTTCATTGGACTAATGAAAAAGGAAAAGTTATTCTTAATTTTTGTTACGATCAATGAATTATAATTATTTGTTGGAAAATTATATAAGCAAAACCACATGGAGGTGGAACCAAAATTATGTTGCCATTTGTGAAGAAAGAGGCTCACTCTATCCCAAATCCACAACCCTTTATTCAAAACTTTGGATTTAGAGAACTTATTTTTCCAAACAACTAGGAAAAAGCCTTTAGGTAAAGCACATGCAAAGAAAACCTCTACCCAATGTTTATGAATCCAATTCCTTTATGAAGCAATCCCAAGACAAGAACTCACAAATTTTTCAATTAGTCTCTTTTCATTTAATTCCAAGGTCTTCTTACTCTCTAAGATTTGAAAAATTCAAATACACTGAAATAGGAGCACTACTATTTTGATATCAATTTTCTTGAGAAACACCATCCACCACTATGGCATTGGCCCCTATCACATGATTTCAATACTGTAACGACCCGCCGTGTGAACCCCAAAGGACAACAAAACACCACAATATTTTTTTTTTTGAAAGCGAAACTTTGCATACGATGAATATGTACATACATTACATGAAAATCAATTATGCAATTACAAATTCATTCACGTCCTCTGGGGTACACGAAACGGTCATTACGAATCATAAACTTTTATTAGACGAAAGTGAATAAACAACCAATATTACATAATGATGACATACAACTATTAATCATCAAAAGAGTGGAAAAGATATTCATTGTTTTATTACAATTTAATTTATAGTTCCATGATACAACGGTGGGACATATTTTCATAGATATACCACATCAAAGATACAATAGTACATTACATACTTCTTCCCTTAAAACAACGGGAAGAGTACATCAAGTACAAGAATAATTACATTAGAAGAGAATAAGGTACAAAGTGAGGAAAAGTCTTCAACAACATGAAGCTCTAGAAACTCTGTGTCCGCTTCCGCATCACGAACACGACTTGGGAACCCAATGGGGTGCATAGCACGTTCCACCCGACCACGTGGACCCGAAGGCCCACCCCCCGTGCTAGGAGATGACAAGAAAGGACCCTCGACCAAGATAGGCAAGCAAAATGATCACAAGACCAAGCAACAAGGTCAACCAAAACATAACATACATCAATATCAATGACCCCCCTTACAAGGTGATTGCTTCCAGAGGCATACAAAGGAAAAACAAGGGATTCTATGACACCAATATTCATTTACTCTCAACTGGAGGGTATGTAAATATTTGGGTTCCCAACCATCTCAAAATATGACTACAAGAAAGTTATTGCATAAAATTTCTACAAACAAAATTAACACAAAAGGTAGATTCACATCATGGGATCACAAAATGACTATATAAGTTTCATAATCACAATTGACAAGTGAAGAGTAAAGGATGCAATATCATAACAAGATCCTCAAAACTCACACAAAGCTGACATAATCAACTACAATTACAACAATCGATTTAGCCAATAGGGCACCCAAGGGAGACCTCAATTTTCTCCACACACAATACCCTAACAATTTGGCTCAAACCAACTTTAACCAATTCAACAAACACAACAACCATAGTAACCAACCCTTTTAAAAGATTATCAACTTTTTGCAATATCGACCATAATGATCAATAGCAAAGTGAGTCAATAGTACATCCAAAGGAGACAAGATTAAACATCAATCACATAATAATATTTCTTTCGTTATACTTAACACTATTATTATTTAATTTTGAATTTACATCAAAGGTATTATTACTGTTATAACAAAACATTAATGTCATTACTCAATCTCTAATTATGCATACTGATATATATATATAGTTATCTATAATAATATGTTGTTATCAATTAATGATACTAATACTTATCCACAATAATCTTATTATTAATATATTAATATTTTCAAAATAAATAAATAAACAATTTCTCTTACCTATATATAATGTATTTATTTACATAGATTAACTATTACCCTTTTTATTCACTTTTGAATAATTAGATAAACTTCTTACACTAAATATAAATATATGCATACACATTTATTTTATAAAAATAAAATTAAAGAGAACAAAAATAAATGTTTAAAGAAAGCCTCTTAATACACATTATCTTGGTTTCTTTCCATTTTGAAACTAATAAATTTAAACCCTCAATTTCTTTTCTTTACATTTTAAATTAATATATTATCCCTAAAAAGGGGAAAAAGTAGGAATCATTCTATTCTAAAAGATAGATAAAGAAGAACATTGGATGAGGTGATTATATTCAAATTTAGACCTTTGTAAGGGAAACGTGTGAGGTACTCCTTTATTAATAGTTTAATTTAGAATAACTTTCTAAAATTTATTCGTGGAGGTGCATCCCCTCTTAAATATTATATCATGATTTAAGATTTCACTCGTGGTTTTTGAGGTGAGCGCTCTTACATAGACACCTTTATCACATCTTCCACAAGGATTTTGCCAACATTACGTGTAAAATGGGCAATTAAATTCACATGAATAATATTCACCGTATTATGCCCATAAAAGAGCTTTACACATTTATTTAGTTGCATAGAATTTATAAGCCTCATCCATTTGAATCCAACCAAACGCCTTGGAACATATTTACAACCTACGTTAATTTACAATGCAGCGAATGATTTGGATATATATATATATTTTTTAATTTGATTAATCTTGGTGTCCATCTTGAATTCTATTCAGGGGCAAAAAGGAGAGGTGAAAAGTCAACACCAGGGAAGAAGAGTTCGGAAGAACCGGTAACCACTAGATGGAACAAGAAGCGGTACAACCATTCGTTTTAATAAAAAAAAAAAACAATGAAGGGCTGAGATTCGTTTTAATCGCCTTGCACTGATATGAACCCATGATAGCCGTTGATTCTTTCCTTTCCTAACAGCTGCCCTAAACTCCTCTGGGTTTTAATTACTTAATCATCATATGTTATTTGCTAATCGGTTTCTCTTTTTATTCTGCCTCATACTGCTGGTGTTAATCTTTAAAACTCGTTTTGTCTTCTATAAGAAGAGGATAAGGGAAAACCTGAAGGTGCAGAAGGATCTTGGCTACAATTTTCATTTCAATAAACATACTGCAAACCCACGTCGAAACCTTATTTTAAGGCTGTAGTTCGCCAAAAAGGAGAGGTGAAAGGTCATTACCAGCTAGAAGGAGTCAGGAGGAGCCAAAACCAAAAGTGGAAAAGTGCCCGGGCAGTTATGTACTGTTCAAACATGTGGACGCATGAGCAAGGCCTGAGAACTGTTTAACCAAATTCCTCTAAGAAATGTGATCACAAGGAATGCAATGATTTCAGGCCATGTACAAAATGGATTTAATGTATCACTTGGGTTTCAGAATTTGCAGTTGCAGACTGGTAACTCCAATACACAAAATTATTCATCGCTCCTTGCTGACACTGCGGTTGTTAAGGATAAACGGCCCGGAGCTGTAGCTGGGGTTAGCTACCAAGTATATACTGATGTTGCGTACTCATTTAACGACGATGACGAAGATGAGGCAATGAAACAAAAAAACCCAAGGCCGAGGTAAATGGAGGAAAAACAGGCATCTCAATTTCAAGCAAATGCAGGACATGAACAAGATAGATTTATTAAAAAGGCTTTAGAAACTTTCAAGCAAATGCAATTGTAAGATGACGCCAAAGGAACCAGGAAAGTTATTTACAAATTTTCTTTTAAAACTTCCTATTATGTTCAAACACTGCGGCTGAGGCAGGCTGACAATGGAGTCTGAGAGATTATTTAAAATGCTACCACATTCTATTTTCAAGAACGGCAGGTGTGACAGGTTGCCAGCGGAATCAGGAAGGTTATTTAAAACTTTTACACCCTTCTAGAGCCTGAATACTTCAGCTGTGAAAGGCTGCGAATGGTATCAGGGACATTATTTAACTTTTTAGACCCTCCACAGTCCACACACTGCTACAGCGATGGGTTACCAAACGGGGATGCGTAGAAGGCAGGTTTAAAGGATGAAGGCTACACATACTTCACACATCAGTGGCCTATGTTGCATTACAGATATAGCTGGTCATTAAGAGAATGACGTTTTTGGATGAGGAGACGCTAATTAGATTATTTGCTTTCAGATCAGTGAACAAATTCTTAAAACTGCTAGTGAAATTTGGAATAATGCACCACAAAACTATTAGAAAACAAATTTTTGACTTCATCACAAAGCAAAGATGCAGTATGCAAGTATGGAGAAATGGAAGAATAGAGAAGGTGCACGAATAGTTGGCAGATGCCAAAAGGATACGGTCCTGTGAATATATATATTTATAACAAAGAAAAAAATATAATAACGATGAATTAATGGAGAGCCAACGTATCTAGGCGACAAACCAAAATACCAAAGTTAAGACTAATACGTTGACAGCCGAGAAATAGGAGTAGTTTCGGTCCGACATAATGAAACTTGGAAGGAATGTACCATTCTTATTCAGGAACAAACGAATGTTAATTGATTCACAATGAGAACGAAGGGAAACCATCATTTATTTTTAAGGAATATTCTAAAACAAGTTGCAAATCATACCTCTGAGTCCTGCCAGAATTCGATAGGATTCCAATTCATACCTCCATAGTCCTCTGAACTCTGCCAAGAATTCCATAGCCATCCATTGAAAAGCCCTCCCTCTAGCCGAGTCTTCTTTTTTATCAAATCCACCCAGCCCAGCATGCAAACCGTCCTTGCCCACGTACCATGTAAAGTCATGCATAAAGTGGATGCCAGGACCAGGCACGTGGAGAGAAGGAGATAATGTTTAAAGCAAGGTGGAGATAAAGGTGAGGACAGGTGTCACTTTAGCTGTTTGCACAAGTTTCTTACTATACCATTTATTGGATTTTATATAAAATATTCATTAATATCCAAAATCAAATGTATTAGAAGCTAAGAATTTTATAATAAGCCAGGTTTAATACAACTTCCACATTGCTAATATATTATAGTTATTATATTGAATAATCATCAAATATATATGGTATTATACATCTATTATGTATATTATAAATTCCCACTATGATATGGAGGGTGATATTTAATCATGCACTTGTGATTTCATTTATTTATTTACACAAGTGTATCTACAATCCATGATTTCCCATTCTAATTATATTAAATTATAGTTATATTATTCCTTTATTTTAGACTATTCTAAAAATCATTTTATCTATTTTATAATATTTGTTTATTTATCTAATGGTACTCAAATTCATGCATAGTAAGATAATTCTTAATTTTAATTAATCATTTTAAACAAAACCACTAAGTACACTAGAAAACAACTTACTCGGAGACCAAAGATGAACGAACTGGAGGGGTACTACATCCTACCCCCCTTGGCATCGACTTACTCTTGAAAGTCGATTGCAATATAAACACAATAATGCAATGAACTAACAATTGTATCAATCATTATAACGACATTAATAAAACAAGTAAAATCAAACGACTCAAAAGAAACGATACCAAAGACGGAAATGGGTCACAAACCGATGATTTTGTCAAACACAACGACGCGATGACGGACGAGGATGAGGAACTTTCTTGTCAAATCCATTTTCAACTTCATACCCATTAAGTAAAGGATACAAATTTCACAAGCCTTCTAAGAATTAGGAAGGAAAGTCACTTTTCATTGTTAAGTAATATCCTTTCCTATTCCCCCACCAATGGAACCATCTGCCAAAAACTTGCCTTCAAACGTTGCTTGGCCTCAAAGATGCACAATTACACTCCCACTATTCATATTCAATTTTTTAATTCTTTCAATAAACTTAGATAAACTACACCTTATACTTTCTTTGGCAAAAAATTGTAAGCAGAATATTCTTTTTTCTTATGTGCTAATTATGTGTTGTAACAACCGAAGATAAAAGTAAGCCAAAGATTTTCTTTAACTTTTTTTCCATCATAACCTCCTAAAATGTTATAGGGAAATGACATAAAGAAGTCATGTGGAATATAAATCTTCCTTGGATGAAGGTCTTGATTAAATAGAAATTAATAACTTTGGTTTTTCGTGGAAGTTTAGCAAATTTAAACGCTGGCTACATTTATCGTCATAGGCTTTTTCTTAAATTTACATTTAAAAGACTCAAGTTCATTAATTGATGTCTTAGTCATCATGGGTACTCGAGCACCTTCAATTTTCTTACAAGCATATTATAAAAATAATTTATCATTCTTTCGATGAAATGGGATCATTATCATTCTTCTTCGTTTGTATCCAAACATTATCTCATATTAAAATTATTACTTAATATTTAAATTTTGGTTTATATTTCAGTTCTACAAAATTGAATTTATTTGCTCATTAAAGATTTGATATTCTATTATGCGAATCTATTTTGAAGCAAGCAGAGGTTTCTCATTGGCATTATTACAGTGATGGAATTCGTATTGTACTTCCAACAATTCAATCAAATGCCTTTCTCCCATGTGAAGCATGTCATGCCAATTCCCTAGATGTGCATACTCTAAGCCTTGTATCCGACCACTGTTGAAGCACAAGAATGGCTTGATTATACGTGTGCTGTTTTTCTAGACTAACCTAATCAAAGTATCTTTTTCCCAAAAGCTAAACCGATCTAATCTTGTACCATTGATGTGGTTAGGTGTTAAGACAGGGATTTATAAAACACTTGCTTTACTTATGTAAAGGTATATCCTATTTCCTTCCAAATGAAAAAGCAGACTTTTTAGTAGATCAGGCAATCAGGTGCCACTTTTTATTCCTAAAGACATCTTAGGATTTAAAAGAATTGAAGTATCTATTTTATACTCATCTTTTTCTTTGGCAATCGAGTTTAAATTCCTCGCCGGATAAAAACACTGACCAAATATGTAAATAATTTTGACCAAAGCAGCATTTTGTTTGGTTTGCATAAAACATGTTTCCTTTCAAATTAGTCAATACTAATCCACTTGATTTGAATCATCTTTCCCTGTTTTGTTGGAGATCTGAACATCTTCGAAGAAACCTCACTACGTCATTCTCATGGCTTTAAGTAAATAAAGAAAAGATATCAAAGATGATAAATCCATAAATACAAAGCAGATCACCAAAACCCATCACAGAATTGTAAGTATAGAAGAAATACATTGCAATGACTGATCTCACATCAATCAGAGCTTAAGCTGATATATATTGCTACGAGATTAAAAATATTACTTTTATATTCTAAAAAATGATTCAGAACTGATACTAAGAAATAGCTTTATTTCCAACATTTCTTAATTGCAATAATTGACATAAAAAATGCCGAACAAAACAGCACACAGTATCTCTAGCCACTGGAATTTTCCAAAATATCTCTTAAATAATCCTAAAGGAAAGTGATTAGAATATTGGAGAAATATTCACATAGAAAATCACAGTTTTATTCATTGTAATTGACAGAAAGAAAAACTGTCAAATATGTCCCATGATCGATATGGCATTTTGAAAATTGCAACCCTCGGCTACAAATTCATATCTGATTATGTAGGCCATGTCAGGCTTTAATTCTTAAAATGAACTCCACGTTCAAAGGAAAATACAAGATGGATGAGAATTCACAACAAAGCATCGCAACTTAATGTGTTTATAATGCATAACGAACAACAATGTACAGTATTTCTTATAAAATCCAATCAGAACATGTCAGGAAGAACATTTCCAGCAAAAAGAATTTAATGGTGATTAGGTCTTTACAACTCAGAATCAATATCATTACATGCTGCCTATAAAAATGGAAAAAAAAATTAGACATAAAAGGCATGTCACTCACAAGCTTGTCTTACTGGACATGCTTGAAGTTAAAAAAGGCTATCGTATTTCCAATCTCATTATATTGATACAAGACCACAAATCGCATTACAAAGAAGAATACAAATATAATTTAGTTGTGGGAACGATAATTAATCTTATAAAATACCCCATACAGTTATAGGTGAACAGTCATGGCATTGGAAAGCAGAAGGTAGAGAATGCTTGTTACATAATTTTAGATACAAATTCCCCAATAGATAAGTGCACATATGGACCAAAACAGTATGTAAGTTGAAGAGGAAACTTCACCCACACCAAAACAAGTACAGGAAGTGATTCCACTAATCGTCTGCAGAACAAATTACCATTGCTCTTGTTCTCTGCAATTGTCAAGGCCAACAAATGAATGGAGAATTTGAGGCTTACGTAGTGCCCAGTTCTTGGTTCAAATAATCTGCAAACATTCTTTTTGCACTTTGAGCATCTATTGGAGGAGGAGGACCACTCAAACTAGTCTGCCCTGTAAGTTTTACAAATGTTCTGCGAAGGCGACGCAGCTCAGGTAACCCAACCGTTCTCTGAATATTAATGTGAAGTGAAAGTCAAGGAAAGCTACCTATTATATAACTGTCTTAGTGTGTAGATGAGGTGAGTGTTGCATAAATATAATATAACCAGTTCAACAAAAAGGATATTGTTGGCAATCCTTCACCAAGATTAATACCATTGAGAAGACCTCCATATCCTTGTGCCTGTGCATCAATAAGGATATTGATGACATCCTGCATCATCAAATTTCACATATATTTCAATAGTTTCAATATTGTAAAATGCAAAAAAGAACTGTAACAACATCTGAGATTTTAAGGAACTCAGTTGATCTACAGAACATCATGGGTCTTCTTAAACACTGTTTAAGATAGGAGTTCTGAGTAAAAAAAATGGGTGTATTAAAATAAATAACTCCAAAATAATTTTCAGTTTTCTAATAAGTTTGTATTTAATCGTACTGCCCATTTCAACTTCCAAATAGGATGGGCCACTATCAAATGTGGTGACTTTTCTGTTCTTACCAAAACCCTAATTTATTATTTTTGGTAAGATTTCTGTTTTTTGAAAGATACAATAACTAAATTTTCAAGTAGAAAGCATTCATCTATCCTACTGTGTTTGCCTGTTCTGTATACTCAGTTGAATAAAAATCACTTTGTTCAACTATTTAGTAATATTCAATTTTGTGTTATTTGATTTTACTAAATTGCTACTAATTATACATTAAGTTCTCAACTACTGTATGTTCCCTAAATTATCAACTTAATTGAGATCAATGGTATAAAAGCCTAATCACTCCTGCATATATCATCAAATGTGATCATAATATCAGAAACTTGCATTTAAGATAAGAGACATACAGAATTATCTTCCCAATAGATGCAAATGATGGCAGGTGGGTACCAAAGAACGAGCTTCTCAGTCCTCAGATCTCTTCAAGGTGTCGATCAAAGTGGCTCTAAAAAGATGAAGATTAATGACTTAACCCATTTGTGTAGATACTCCAAAATGACAACAAACCACTGGAAAGATGGTTTGCAGTTGGACTCTCTTCAATCCCAGCTAAACTTTGGCATTGCCTCCTTCGAGGGAAAAATAGAAGCAAGATGCTATTGAAAATTGGACTCCCAAATTGAAAAAATATTTCTATGATCAACTTGTCATATTAAGAGAAAATCACATTTGACATCCTCGGTGTTGAACCCCATGTTCAACAATGTTTTAAGGCTACCATACTCACCAAGGAATCAAGATAACCCCACTTTGATGAGGTACTGAAGGTGAAGCTCAACTAAGTTGATTTCGTGGACACAATCAAGGAAGAATTTCTACCTTAGGATACATATGAAGAAAAGTACATTCAGTGGCAACTATCACAACAAAAGGACAAGTTTATACAATACTACATCAATACTTTCCACGCATTGTCTACAAATCTCAAAATTAAGAACTCAAACAAGAATTGGGTCCTCAAGCATTGGGCATAAAGATAAACTCCAAATCCTTTTTTTTATTTTTAATGAGATCTTAAATACATCAAAATATGCTGCAATAGTAACATAAATGATAGCAGCAACCTGAAATTACTATGCTTAAAGCCATAACAAATGACTGCAAAATACACAAACTTGAAACAGATGGAACTTGCAACTCATGAAAGCTCATTCACAACCTCTGAGTGAGATTATCATATAGAACCAAAGGGTTTCTGTTGAGAAGATTAAATTTCTTTCAGATTATAACCAGAATGTTGAACTTGATAAGTATGAAGTTGATACCAAATCAATATTGAAAAATACTGATCATGAATTCACAAGTCTGAGTCTTCTTTAATGGTATTTGATCTACAAGAGCAGAACATTTATTGATTTCAATGTCTCCCATTGTGGATCGGACCTACATTAAATATATAAGGAAGAGACACATCCCATGAGTGGACATGTCTCCACAAAGTGGAGGCATGTCCGTTCATGAGATATCTCATGAATTGTGCCTTTTCATCTTAACTAAACACCCAATCTCTAATTGGGGTTTGTTACTTAATAAACATAAATGCTTACCAAGTTCGATCTGAATTTATCTTGCACAAATAAATAATATCCAATCTGGAAATGATCATTGATAATGATGCTCGATCGGGATCCTATATGAAACATGAAATGCTAATAATCTGCAATTAATAACCTCTAAATGCAGATCGATAATATACTTGGAATGTAGTAGATTTTGATATAAATGATGATGTATACAATTAATATATATATGTGTGTATACATATGTCAGTACATACTGACATATATATACACACATATGATCATCATTTCTATATCTGACCGAAGCTACCATATTTCAACACTCCCTCTTAGCTAGGGAAGATAACACTAACCAAGTATATAGTGATATCACCTTACTCGTGATATCAAAAGATATGGTATGCTTCTAAGAGAGTCAAGTCACTTGACATTCTTCATAACACATCTTCATTATGGTATGTGCACTGACATCAAGTCTCATGATGTCTACCATAATAAATCATGGCATATCCACGGATACATTTATCCACCATGATTATCCCATAAGGATCATAATGATCTTCAACTGATATTAAGTCTCATGATATCTATCAAAATGTCCAAGAGATACTATCATGACATATCCACGGATATCAAGTCTCATGATATCCATCATGTTAGTGAAACTAATCATTGTAGAGTCGTCACTTTACAATGTCAAATACAAGTGTTCATTATCAGAAAGATCGTCACCTTTCAATAATGTACACAGGGGGTGAGGGCCAATAAAATCATGGAGTCACACATATGACAAAAGAGTTTACACATTAAACATCTTTTAAATACATTATTACAAAATGAACAATTTGAGTCTCAATCTCAACAATAACTTACAATTCAACCATACCAAGTTTCTTCCTGAAGTGTTCAACTTTAACTCTGAAGAGAGGCTTGGTGAGAATGTCTGTTGTTTGATCGTTTGTACTAATATACTCCAACTGTATCACATGTCTCTCACATAGTGGTAAGGAATCTCTATATGCTTTGATTTATCATGGAATAATTGATTCATAGAAAGCTTAATACAACTCTGATTGTCACAGTGGATAATAGTAGGATTCAGGGGCTCACCAAATAATCCCACAAGCAATTTCTGGAGCCATACTACTTCTCTTGCTCCCATAGAGGCTGCAATATATTCGGCTTCTGTTGTACTCAGTGCCACAGAAGATTGCTTCCTGCTACACCAAGATATCATCGCAGACCTCAACCTGAAACAACATCCAGAGGCACTCTTTCGATTATCTTCTTTAGGTTCAGTAGGCTCCCTCTGAATCTTCAAGCACTTGCATCAACCTCCTGACCTCATCGTCCAAGATTGCCTGCAACACATGCTTTAGAGAAATGTTTTCCAGTGCACACCTCTGGTATTGTAGAGAGTTCAGGGTAGACCTCCTCGACCTCATAGCAGATCACTCTATTCTGAATAGGTTTGCGGAGCTACCAATATCAAATCCAGATGACAGTCTTTGAGAAATTTTGATCTTAGCAGCTGAAGAGGACTTTCAAGGGTTTAACACTTGGCCTTGCAACACTGCAACCTACACTTCTTCTCAGTGAGTCACAAAACTCCCTCTTGATCCCTGCTTCAGAGCTTGCAAAGAAGACTTCTGGAAGTGAACTCCCTCTAGCCACCAACTCAGTCCCATGGCTACAAGTTGTAACTTCACGCTTGATCATTTCTTTGGTCGGCATGACTTCCTCACAAGATGCCTCGAGCTGTTCATCACTAAGCAATCTCTCATCATCTTGTCCTGAATGCATTTTAGAGAGAGATTACTAATAGTTTATAATTATCCAAAGAAATATTAAAGCTAGAATCATACAAGGTTTACTATCTCAGGTTATAATATGAATACATAAGAATTTATGAACAATATGAATAAGTAAATCAACCTAAAGGGAAAAGGATCGGAATGAAGGGATAAAGAAACTTATCTTTATTGAATTCTGATATAACTTTTCCTTCCATCTTTTACTCCTCTCGAGAGTGCAAATCTCAGTACAACAAAAGACAATCTACACAACACACATTATGCAGCCAGCATATTCAATATAGGACCAGCCTTCTCAAGGCAACATTGCAGTCCAAGCACATAGAGAATGGTATCGATGTGACCATCCAATCATTACGAATTTGCATTTCACTTTTCATCTCAGAGTCACACTCAGAGATCTTCACAACGAAATGTAAAGAATGATTGACATCTTCAAGGGATCTTATGCCTATGATCACTTTTACCAATCACACATGATTCAAGTAAACAATGTTAGACCTGCAGACCAGATTTCAGAAGAATAAACAAAGGGAGTACTTATCTTGATGAAATCAAAATTTCCTTTTAAGTGCTACACTTAAACAGGAATACAGTGAACAACTTGACATGATGCTCGACGAATCACCAGCCAGAGTGCATTCCTTTGCTCTAGTCGGAAGCCAAGGAGATGTGTTCTCCACAGACGTTTCAAGCAAAGATGCACCTCTAATCTTGAAGATATGTACGGGATATCTCAATATATCTGCACATGAAATGGATTCAAAAACGATTTGCTCCACCCTTAGCAGTGGCGTCACCTCTGAGTAATTTCAATAAGGGTTGATATCATGAGATGCTTCAAGTCTCATATACAACTCCGATTATAAACCTTCTTGAACTTTCGCGACATCTTGAAAGGGGACCCACCACAAATATTGAAACATATGAACCACGACAACTATAGTCACGATTTTATAATACGAAGTAGTCAGCTGCTTCAATAAACAAAGTCATTGGAGTATTGAAGTTACTCTCGACTTCCTTCTGTTTTTTGAAGATTTGTCCGCCATACACCACGTGTGGACCTTGGCAGTATTGAGTGCCACGAACTTCACATAACACACGGTGGCAACAAGCGCAACAGGGGAAGCAGAGTATATAGACTCGACATCACACAACGACAAGAGTTTCGAGAGATAACAATCCTGTGAGATGGCGGATTCTTCAAGAGACCCGTTAAAATAGTCAGAGCCTCCAAGTTGGGCTAGACAAGGATGTAGCGGCTAAACCCGAATGACCAGAGATAATACTTCGACCTCTGAGGATACATGACGGCAAAAAGCCAACATCTGCGTTCACGATTGCTCTGAGTCTTATATCCTGCGACCAATCAGAATAATGAGAATAACGGCAGTATCTTCACAAGGGCTCCCGTGATAGCTTCTTCTGCCGGTTACAAGACAAAGGACTTCACACATGTAACATCTCCAGGAGCGAGTATCAAAGAATATATCAATTTAATAATGCCTTTTATTGTATATAAGACATTCGGGATTGCCGGTGCCAGAAGGATCGAGCCAGCATTATCACGCAAGAGTTCCAACATTGCTTCTCGTCACCTTATTGTCTCCATAGTGAAAAATTTTTAGAGTATATCCTCTTCAAAATTAGATATGCAAAAGATTATTTCCTATTTTACATACCTTAGCCCACCAAGGAAATGGGCTAATATTAAGATTGATTGGAAAGAACTAGAAAGGGAATATTACAAGTCTGCCCTCCTCAAGATTGCTTGCCCTCAAGCAATGCAAATTTGGATGCTCCAATATCTCTGGTTCTTCCCATGTAGTGTCCTCAATGGGTAGGTTCTTCCAACAAACCAAATATTTTGTGACACTCTTCCTTCTCAAGTTCTTCTCCATAGTATTTGTCACTTCTTCAAGCATTAAAATTGATTTGCCTCATCATCCAAGGGTGGTAGATACAATGAAGGAACAATATACTGACCAATAGCTCTTTCCAAACAAAAGGCATTATGGATTCAGTTGTTCTCTAGGAGCTCAAATGCATAAGCCACTTCGCCTACCCTCCTCACAATCCTATAAGGTCCATAGAATCTATGTTTGAGTTTTTCAGCCCCACTTTGTTCAACAAAGACTACCTATAAGGCTGAAATCTCAAATAAACCATGTCCCCTACCTCAAAAGATCTCTCAGTATGGTTTTGATTTGCATAAAAAAATTGTTGATTTTGAGCCTTTTGTAGATGGTCTTTGAGTGACCTCAATATTTCTTGGATTTGATTAACCAAGTCACCTACTACCAGTACTCTACTATTTGTGAATAATAAATATATCAACAAAATTTAGTGCATCATACCCATATAAGGCTTTGAAAGGAGACATACCAGTGGACATATGGTAAGATGTATTGCAGCAATACTATCCCAAATACAACTACTCAACCCATGCTGATTGTTGATTTGAAACATAGTTCCCCAAATACTACTCAACTCGCTTATTCACTATTTGTGTTTGTCTATATGTTTGGGGGTGATAGCTCATGCTAGGAGTAAGATTTATATCTACCAAGTAGAATAATTCCTACTAGAAGGCACTCAAAAATCTACTATCCTTGTCACTAACAATATTCTTAGACAATCCATGCAATCTAAACACTTCTTTGAAAAATAAATCTGCCATTTGAGGAACTTTGAAATCTGATGGAATGGCAAAGAAATGTGCATATTTAGTCAATTTGTCCACAACAACATAAATGCAATCTCTACCATGTACCTTAAAGAGGCCAGTAATGAAGTCCATGGATATACTCTCATTTCTGATTTGGAATTGATAGTGATTGAAGAAATCTTATTAGAAAAACTTGTTCTTTGTTTTGTTGAAATGTAGTGCATTCTCTTATATGATTGAGAACATCCTCCTTGATGGCCTTCCATGCTTTTCCAAATTTGTTGTAGGTTTTGAAGTATCCTAGGTGCCTTGTTAATGACGCATCATCAAGCACTCAATATATTTTCTTCATCTTAGATTTGAGAACAAAGAAAAATCTATTCTTATATAGAATGAGTCTATTTGCCATCGTATACCTATCATCTTTTATCATTTCATCAAGAACGTTAGCAGCAAATGTGTTTATAGCATATTCAACCATAACACACACCTTCCAATTAGTAGAAATAGTGGGAAAAAAAAGAGAGTAAACATTCTAGAAAGAGCATCAAAAACATTTTTTTCCTTTCATATACTCTATGTCAAAATCATAAGCATGTACCTAACCCACTTCTTGTAGAAACCCTTGTTTCCCCTGTTTTCTGAATTTGACTGTTTTTTTGTTTGTTTGATGTATTTTTGATTTTTTTGTGGTTTTTGCATGAATAAGAAAGAATGCAAATTTTGAAAGAAATACATATAAATTCAAATAAATAGATTGTGAAGCAGAAACCCTTTGGAATAACTCATCTATGATCTTATTATGCGTTTCAGATGATTACAATTAAAGATC